>JAHDVE020005088.1:0-32738 GCA_022606495.2 Halesus radiatus | reverse complement strand
TTGTCATAAAAAAATATAGTAAATATCTAGTACGTATTGTAAGTAATATATATATTTTTGTTTTACATTATGAAATATAGGCCATTGAAAGAATTGATTTTTTGCGATTTTAGAAACACCTTTAACAATTACTTGGGAGTTAACGGTGATTAAAAAAAGGTTAACCCCATTTACTTTCAAAATATAATGAAATATAAAATAATAAAAAATAAGTATTATGGTGAACTTTAAATTAAATTATAAACCACCAATTTACGTTGGAACACAAATTTACCAAGCATAATTTAAAATATCGACCCGAAAAAACCTTTTTTTTTATGTTTTGTTTTATATTTTGTATTTACGTTATCATATTTACATCGTAAACATGATAATTAAAAAAAAATGTAATAAACTAGGAAATATTTTTCTAAATTGCCCTTAAAATTATGTAATTCGATTTTTTTCATGGCATATACTTCATAATTTAAAATAAAAATAAATAAAAATTCTTCTTTTCAGTACCAGATATTTACTAAACCTTTAATTTAAAAAAATGTATCATTCAATTAGGATGGGTATTTTGGCCTCAAATCCAAAATTAAGTTTTGTGATACAGGCAGCTCAGCCGTTCCTCTGAAGGGTTATTAGATTTAACAAAGCGATACATAATATTAAGAATGTTTTTTGAATTTTCAAAAATTTATTATTTTTAAATTGTGGAATGAAATAATAACAGTTTAAAAAAAAATCTTTTTATTTAAATATATTCCTCCAATAATATGAAAGAAAACTTCGTTGTACATGTATATTGTTTCAAGAAGATAACAAAAAAATTGTATAAAATTAGCTGGAGAGAAAACAATATTTTTTGTTCATACATCCCGACTATTATCTTTTAAGTTTTAAATAATATAAAAATAATATTTTATAACGTTTGTAGTATGATTATTAAGCATGCATATTAAAAAAATAGTGATATACTTAGAGGTATTCGAAGATATATTGTATTTAATTTAAAAAATACTTTTAAATATTTTGTGTCCAGATTCAGATATCTTTTTTTTATATGAATACCGCAACAGGAATCTCAACTGCTCTAAACTGTCTGGAGCCAGTGAGACTATGGCATCCACGATTGGGGAATTTTGTGAGGCTGAAGGTATTTGGGAGGAGAAGAAGAAGGGGAAGAGGGATGTGGCGAAAATACCTGGTTATTCAGATCTGGTCACCAAAAATGGCTGAAAGACATTTCAAGCAACGTTTCAATTCTGAATGGTGGTCTTTCACCAGGGCGATACTGAGAGTATCTTCCAGTCTGGAAATCTTGCTATCTTAACCCAATATTTAATTTAATAAGTATGTTGTTACTACTAAAACAGTATTATCACTCCTGAAACCTCTTTCAGCAGTGAGAATCTCTGTATAGCATTTTCTATGCGTGGAACATATTTTATGGAATATGAACTACCAATTGATTTTCTGGAATTTCAACAAAATCGCCAGAAAATTCATGACGCGTGATTAGACCACACACAGTTAAATATTTTAAATCGATTTGAATAAAAATCAACAGAGTTAATGAGAGTCGACAGTTAGATGTAAATTATTAGATACTCGTTTGCTGATAAAATCTCGCAATGGTGGTAAATGGTGTGGACCATGAATATGGATTGGTTAACCTGCAGCAGTGATTTTCTCATCGATTTGATGTATGTGTATGTGTGCGGTTGCGGTAAAGCGATCTGATGAAAGCAATCAATATGTCGTTTATTGATCAACTGCCTTAAAAAGGTCACACACAGAAGGCGGTCTTTATTCTGATACGCCTCTAGTTAACCGTTGGAGAAAGGAAAAGTGAAGCCGTGAGGAGGGGAGGGGGAGTTAACTAGAACCACTTCTAGATTAGTGCTGAAATACAACCTGCCTACAGCTACTCGAATTCATTTAACGGCTTATCACGTTCCATGCGGTACAGGTTTCTCTATCAAGTACGTACACACCATTGAGGGGAATCATAATTACGTGCATTTTTCAGGGTAGAACTTTTTTTAGTTGTACATTAAATAAAGAAGAAAATTAAACTTCGTCTATTCATAATTTTGAAACTGTCAATTGATGGTGGAATTCCATATTAAAAGGATTTCTTTTTTAATTAAAAAAACTTTTGTTACTTTCTTTCCACTTATTTATTTTCGACTGGACCGGTTTCACCCTAACGCGTGCATCGTAAGACTGGCATAATGAATACTAAATCTATGATATACATATAGCATCGATGTCAGCAGTGAGTTCCCCTGCTTTCTAATAACTACATTTGTTCTCAGAATTTAGGTCAACGAGGCAATATTCATCCTACAGACTGCGTCCAATTGTACTGGAAGAGCAATTTTTTTTACAAATATATAAGTAAATAAAAATAAAATAAATAAAAAAATAAGAATTTAACTAAATAAGATTGAAATAAATCCTTTAAGGTGCTGCGGCATTTATATTCTGAGGGGTCAATATATTGTCCAGTATGCGTCGATGCTGGAGACTGGACTGAAGCGGGCTTCCATGATGAATGATGATGGGTATTCTTGGAGCTGTTTATTCTTTCTCTCATTCCAGCCACCCTGGATCTTATAAGGGCTGCAAAACCGGAAACTCGCCCCTCCGTGAACATACTGGAAGCGCTGCAGTCTGGGGAGGCCAAACATTATGCGGAAGGCGTTATTATACTGTACACGAAGTCTTTCCATACTACTCTTTTTGTAGTTTTCCTAGAGTTCGCAGGTGTACGACGTTGCGCAGAAGGCAAGGAATAGAGTCCTTTTCACAGCGGTACTACAAAGGCGAAATCTTCGACTGAGCATATTCGATTTTACGCTGAGAGCTCGTCTTTGCCTATCAATGTCATCATCATCCATCAGAGTACTGGTGATTATGTGTCCTAGGTATTTGGTTTCTTCAGTCACCTTCAGGATCACACCGTTCAGGATAGCTGCAGGAATACTAGTCGACTATACTCGTGGTGAATAATAATTTTTCATTCATTGTATCGCAGATTATTAGTTCCGTTATTAGTGTCGTCAAGATATTATAGATTCCCAATTGCTGGATTTTTTTCGACGATCCTATACATTTGTTCTGGCTAGTTTGTATATACGTCCGTGATAATGTGAATGTGTTCAATTAATTCAAACTAACGAAAAATTTAAATATAGATGAAAACGTATTCAAATCGAGGGTTTTCTAGCGTGACCATTTTACCTCAGAAAATAATGAATAACATAGAATCGTGATCGTTCTTCTTTCCAACAAATTCTCACTTGTTATTTGTAGGATAGTAGTGGTTTTGAACAGACGTGTTTTAAGACTAATATTCATTGAAGCTGTTGCCCACCTTCGTGGGAAATTATAATTAAAAAATTGTGTCATTGAAAGAAGGAGGTCTTCTCGGATAATCTTCTTATATTGAAAACAACGATTTTAGCAATTCAATATTGTAAGTCAACAGATATTCAAGATAACGTTTTGATTTTGAATGTATAGAAAAAAAGTGTTTAAATGAACGGAAATTTTTCAGAACTTTGCGGAATTTAATATAGTTCAACGAGTAAACCAAATAACATTTTTTACCCGTTCATTTGAAAATCGTTCGATTGTATCCACTAGTTTATCGATATGGAAACATAATATAATGATTTTTTTTTACAATTTTCACCCAATACCTGTTACAACTTATACATACTTTTCATCTGGGAAGGTCTGACCCAGGACGGTTAACAAAACTGACAATTCATTGTTTTGCCAATGAAAAGTTACTCTTCTCAGTCCCAAGTTACATTTCAAATAAGAGTTTTACTAGAAGAAGTAACTTGTACAAAAAAAATACAACCCATTCCTTCACCTCAAATTCCAATTATCTGCACAGCTTTTTTATCGCCTGCTAAAGGTAATGAAATTTTCTAGGAATTGCAATTTCACGGTAAATTCATTTCCCATTAGCTGTAGTGAAATACGAAAATTCATTTGAAAATTTGTTTCACGGAAATGACGTTGTTGAACAAAAAAAAAAAAACGAAATTCAAATAAGTAATATTCTTTATTTGCGCGGTTTAATATAAATTCTGTTATAGCAAAATGGATAATGTTAGTCACCGTCGAGATGTGGTGTTGGCGATGAATGCTCAGGATATTGGACACTTTAATCCATATATTCTGAAAAAGGTACAAATCTTTAACCGCCCTACTTATACGAACGTACGTGATACGGCCGCTTTATTAGCGCCCGAACGCAACAAGCCGTATCCCATACTTTCAACTACAAAAAAGCTATACCAGAAATCCACAAAACATTTGTATTCGTCAAGTTTGTTCCTGCGTCACCTCGTTTAGTAATTCGAGGTCAGCCGAAGCTAACGGATGTGATCGGGTATTTTCGCCTCTCCCATACAAGTTACGTCACTGGGGTCAGTGGTCACACGTATTTTTATTGCGAAATAAAATATAATGAAAAATAAACTGAATAACCCAAAGTACGGGCGGTTAAAAAAAACTGTCACCTATTTGCTCAGAACGCAGCCTTGGATATTTTAGACAGATCAAGCAAAAGTGGAAGGAAATGAGAAACAGGGGAAGAATACCGATGGACTGAGCTGTTTAAGTCCCACAAACCTCTGGAATATCGGTAGCAATGGCTCTCCAGAATCTCCACGGAGCGCGGGATTCCGAGAAGTGAAGAAGCCTAGTTCATCGCATTAATAAGGAACTCCAGTGAAAAATATTATCAGTATTAAAATATATATTCACATCGGTCGGCAAACGACGATTCTGAATACATAACTTTTTAAATTTATAATTATACGGAGAATTTATAAATCGTTATTAAATAGTGAATAAATAATCATCTCATCAAACCACCTTGTTATATTGGTACCGTTTCATTTGAAACATCTGACGTCACGTGCGTATTCTGTTTTTGGATTAGTAATGAAATTTTTTTTATTCGATTTTTTTTTGTATTTACATATGATTTTTTGTTTTTGTTTTGGTGAAATTTAAAATTAATTTGGGTGACTTTACGTTCTTTAATTGTTGTTCAATATAAAAAGCTATTATCAATGATATAAATTACAGTATCACAAGCAAACGAATTATCAATACGAATGTTATGATAATGTTATTGCTCAATGCTATTATTATTTTCGAGTGAAAATTTCTAAAAAGGTACGTAATCTTATTACTTAAGTTTAGTTATTGTTTACTATAAATAGAATATAAAATTATGTACGGTAAAAATCATCTTTGTTCTTACTTTAACATTCTAACCTCAAAACTGATACTCGTATACTGGTATTTATGTTTACACGTCATTATTAATAAAAAAAACATTTAAAAAATGGGCTGGAGTTCCTTATTGGCTTGGTAGTAATAATGGTTAAGAAGACTTAAGAAGGTGATTCACAAATTCCATCTAGTTAATTTTAGGAATAAATTTATACGAGAATATAAAATGAAATTTAGGGGCGTATAAATAATGCAGTTAAATAATAAATAATACAAATTCTCTGAATTAAATTTGTCTTCCCTTGGTTGAGCATTAAATGGAAAAGTGTTTCATATTTTCAAGTAAAGAATGCCACCCAAAAGTTTCTTCTTGCGCGAAAATGGCAACCTAAAAGTTCTACTTCTGGGGGATATGCCTTTTAAAGCAGTAACTGTAACGTTGCTTCGAATTTCCATCACCATAATATTGAGTTACGGGCGCATTCTCTGATTATAAGCCGGAGCTGTGGAGGTATCAGCATTCATTTGCTTGCTTGCCCGAGTTACCACGTTATAATTTTGGTTAAAAATGTAGGCCATCGATTTCATATTAACAGTGGAAAATTCGTGTCGGTTATTTTATTTTAATTTATTTATTTTTGGGAAAATTAACAGCAAATCTATAATTTACAGATACGAGTATGTAATAATAAAAACAATAAATCATGCCAATTATAAATTGTCCACCGCTATGAGTAAAGTGTGACAATATACAGTTTTACATCAGTTAGCTTAAACTATGTCAGTTGGGGGAGGGGAGGGTGGAGGAGAACATAGGAGTGGGATAAAGGTTCAAAGGACAAGAGTAGATGGAAAAGGTGGTTTAAGTTGTCTGAATATGTAATAATAATAAATATTTTATTATCTTTACTTTTTGTACATCAAGCTAAAAAAAATAATGATATCCTCGCCGGTTTTCCAATTTCGAGGAATTTCATTTACATAATACTAAATTTAATTATTTGAATTTGGTGAAATTGCAGAATTGCAATCGTGAGCCCGAGTAAAGCTTCCAAGAAACTGGTTGCCTTAAATTATTATAGGGCTAGCAGATTCTTCAATAGTGACCAACTGCTAATCCTATGCAAATATCAAGTACGTCCAACAATCTGAATTAGGAAGTCACCTCTGGGATGGAGCTCTCAAACACTTGATGAACGTGCTTGATTCTGTGCAAAGAGGGCTGTTCGTCTGATTAACATTGGTAACAGATTGATTGGCATCTCTAATACACAGACGCAATGTAGGTATGCTGAGTCTGTTCTATAGATATTTCAGTGGAGTCTGCTCGAAGGACCTAGCTGCGTTCATCCTTTCGCGCCGATGCGGGTCTGTGAAACTCGACGGACACGAGTGGAACACCCGTTCACAGATGATATTTGCTTCATGAGAACGGGTCGTTTAGCCGACTCATTTTTGTGTAAATCGGCTCGTATGTGGAACGAGCTTCCGGAAACTGTATTTCCTCCTACATTTAATCTGGGCCTCTCAAGGTCCGCATTAACAAATACCTTCCTACAGACCCCTCTTTAACCCGCCTCACAACGTGGCCCAACCGGGTGATAGACCAAATATGGTTTCCCTATATGAGTATTTTGGCGCTCTCATAGCAGCCGGCAGCTTTTTATAAGCGCTCCAGTTTATCTGGGAAATATTGGGAAGTTCGTAATTTTTCCGGTGTTAAAATAGCGTAAAATAACCGCAATAATTTATAGGTTACATTTATAAAAATCATATAATTTTAAATCAAGTTTATAATAAAAAATCAAATAAAAACCCAAAAATTTTAAGTTCAAATCTGTCACGTTGTTCTAAATTAACCCAAAAGCATCGGTCATCGGTTGAAGGCGTTCGCCACATGTGCTTGCTAAAAGACCTTTGCCTGTTAAAAGCCTAGTGAAGTGTCCAAAGTGAATGGATGATTTACAATGTTATTCTTTGAACTATGGTGATTGTAAACAATATCGTTTACGACCGGGCTACACAACGCAAACTTAATGGTGAATGTGTTATTTTGGACCATTTAATAACTGCAAAGATATCGTTGTATAACCTTGAACGTTGTACCACAACCGCAACCCGTAAAATTAGATTTCGTGGCTGCCGAGAAAGGCGCAATAGGAAAAGACATTCGACGAGAAGATCTTCTGCTGTCACGGCGACCTGAGTTCTGACCTCCAGTCTACAGAGCAGATCCGGTGCATCATGCGGCCCACGAACGTGCCCGACCAGGCTGCTCTGCGACACGCTGGTGTGATCTTTTCAGATCCTGAAGCCGGCCGACAAGCGCTACCTGGCGTACGGGCAGATCAACAAGCGTCCCGTCAGGCCGCCCAAGGGCGTCACCAACAAAGACAAAGAAGATTGGATATGGATATGGATCAGTTCCCCCGTCCTCACCCGCTGCCCAACTTCACATAACTCCTATCATTTGTATTAGAGTTTTGCAATATATCGTAAGGAATAAATACAGTTAGCTTTTTTTTTTCTCAATTTAACATGTATGAAAACTTAGATCACGCCGTATTTAGTTTTGATAATTTAACTGCATCTCTTTATATGGTCTATAAATAATGTGTAATGATAGCCTGTCATCCAATTATTATTTATCTCTGTACAGACAGGTGCTCTCTTGTGAGGTGTCACAAAAAAAATGTATATATATAGGTACATACATATATATATGAAGTGTTTCGAGTGCAGTTGAGTGGTTTCTGTGTCACTGGTGTATTTGGTGTTAAAATGTTTTCCATTTCAGATCTCCCTATGTAACGTATCCAGCTTTTTATTTGAATTTTAAATATATTAATGTTGTTTTGAAGGAGAATGGGATTTTGCTGTAGAGTTTAGTACTATAATATAAGAAGCTTTTTTGCCCAAATGTCGTATTTGCGGGTGGCTGTTGGATGTGTTTTTGACTCAGAGATCTAGTGTTTCCGTTTTTATAATTTCTTCAAAAGACTGGTATTCACTTTGTGGCATCATTATTGTTAAAGTAATTAGTCAAAAACGTCAATAATAAACTTATTAAGTAACATTGAATAACGAATTTGTATTAGGAATTGAAAAAGTAATTATAATTTCTTCAAATGATTGGTAACTTCGTGGCGTCATTATTAATTAAATAAATAAAAATGTACTATGTTTACACCACTTTTATAAAAATAAATAAATATCTCTACATGTTTTGACAGCAATGCTATCATAATATATTGCCTGTATTCATATATTCCTGAGAATGATAGCATTGCTATCGAAACATGTAGAGATAGTATTTTTTTTATAAAAGTGGTGTAAACAAAGTACATTTTTAATTATTTAATGAAAAAGAAATTATCCCGATCATCAATATTAATATGAAAATAATTACGAGATAGCTATTAAAAAAAAGAGATTATTTTTAATTCACTATTATCGCTTTCTCTCATTTCTGAAATTTCTAATTTGTCTAATTGTAAAACGGTTGTATTTGTATGTAAATTTTTTAAATATGTTGTTGGGTTTGTAAATTATACAGTTAAAGTTTTAGTTTAAAAAGATGATTTTGTTGGACTACGAGTAGATCCCCGAATCCGTTTGTAAACTATTACATAATTTCTGGTGAAATGTCGGTTTGACTTAGGAATTAAGTGTATACCTACATTTTTTTTAAATGTTTTGTTTATGACTTGAAACTCTTGAAAGCTAATTATCACATCGTTTGAAGAAAGCGAAAAGGTTGTTCAGTTTCCTTATTTTCCTACCAGCTAGTTAGTATTTAGTCTCTTTTTCAAACATTCAGACCCCTTCACCGCAAAGCAGGTGTTTTTTTTTCAACCAAAGGCTTGGTCAAAGAGACCATGAATATTTGTCGACAAAACTTTACAACATTTTACCCGCAGTAATTAAGAAATTAAAAAAAGAGAACGTATTTAAATGAAACATAAAAAAAAACTAATGTGCAAGACACAGAAATAAAACACAGAATATGGAAGACACAAATAATTTGAAAACAACATAAAAACAAAACCCGTTCTGCCTCAGCACACTTCCCTCTGTTGTACTAAGAAGAAATAAAATCATTAATTTATATTGTGGTGGAAATTATTTCATTATTTAATATTATACATACCTACCTTAATTAAATAAAATATTTTAAAACCTTTCCTTGAACCGAGCGTAACACTTGTAAGAGTTTGTAGTATAGAATTGTGAAAGATAGTATTATTAATTGTTTTTGTGTTTGATTCCTAGAATTCCATTTAATTTTTTTTAAATTTTATATAAATCATATTTAATAATGTTATTATTAAGTTAGTTTTATAATTTCGATATTTTTTATAATAATAATTTTGATATTTTTATAATAACAATTTTGATATTTTTTATAATAATAATTTTGGTATTTTTTATGATATTGACATTTTTATAATATTAATTAAATCAACATAACTGTAATGCTGTTTCTATTATTTTTTTTAAACTTATGTACATTGATGACAACATATACCTCTATATCCTAATTTTGCCCTACATTTGTAAGAAGATTGTTATTTATTGTTGTAATATATAATATTGTTGAAATAAACTCCTGCTGACAAGCCACTTGCAGTGGCTTAGCAGGTATAAGTTCCCACCGTATATAATTAATATTATACAATAAAAAAAATATATAAAAAAAAGTTCTGCAAGTATTTTTAGTTTTTATTACTGTGACAGCTGTTTCGTGCTTCAAGGCCATATTCAAACTGCGGTTAATCCACATCGTAACGACTTATTTATATGATTTTATTCACTCCCACCCATTCTAATTTGGACGGGTTTTTAAAAATAATAATTTATTATCGGTAAAACATAAAAACACATAAAACGGGTAGTATTGTTTCTTTTTTCTTCATTTACAAAAAAATTCTTAATTCGAATTAAATAGTTCAATATTTGGACCGATTATTATTAATTACATATGACGGCCTCCGTGGACGAGGGGTAAGGCTCTCGACTACGAATCCGAAGGTCGCGGGTTCAAATCCCGGCGTGGGCAAGTAAATTTTATTTAATTAATATGTGTTGTTTCACAATTAATTCATTTAAAAATAATATGTAGTATATTTGCGCACGTTCCAGAGTGGAAGATACTCTCAGTATCGCCCTGGTGAAAGATCACCATTCAGAATTGAAACGTTGCTTGAAATGGCTTTTAGCCGTGTTTGGTGACCAGATCTGAATAGCCAGGTATTTCCCCACCTACCTCTTCCCCTTCTCCTTCCCCTCCCCGATACCTTCAGCCTCACAACATTCCCCAATTGGGAATGCCATAGTCTAACTGGCTCCAGACAGTTGGGAGCAGTTGGGACTCTTGTGTGGTATTCGTATAAAAAAATATATATATGAAATTATTATCGAATAAATTTATCGAAATTGTAAAAAAGTGTGATACATGACCGAGGCGTATTTCGATGTGATCTTTGAAAACGTTTATTAATCGACTAGGTCCTTTTGGACATTCATATCAACACTGTCCGTATCTGACCAAAAAATCGAAAAACCATCAAATTAATAAAATCTTTTAAAAACGTGTATTTCCATAACATCAGTACTCTAACGCACTCGCCACTTCTTTCAAAGGAAAGTTTCTTTCGTGCCAAAATACTAGTGACACAAAATGCATTATTCAGCATTATAAATTCCTCAGTCGTGTTTTCTGTTTCAAGGTATACCTACCGTATTTATGATACCTGCAGCTTCAACTGTTCTTCATTACACACTGGTAGTGCCATTAAAATAAAACGAAAGAAAATTTTCCTAAAAGCGGACAAACTTTTGTTTGTCTAGTTTTAACGTTCTAGATACATTATGCGAACAGTTACAGACAGATGATGATATAACCTTTGAAGTGTACGATTTAACTATCTATAAATTGAATATTGTACACACAAAGCATTTCAAAACAAGCAGACTATGAGTGATGGACGCATTGGACAGGTTTGTAAGCCATCAATGAAAATTTGAACGCACATCCAATCTTTGGTATTATTGAGAAATTTTACATGTAATTGTTTAATGCGTTAATTTACATTGCTTATTAATTTGCAAACAGTAAATACGATACTTAATTTCAAAATCATTCATAACATCTCGTGTCTTTACCATACAAATGTAATCTGAAACGACTTGTTGTCCTTGAAGAGAAATTACCATCCTGCGTTTTATATATGTATTCATTTACGCCCTTCAGACTTTTATATAAACAATTATATAAGTATTTTTATAAACAATAATTATTAGCCTGAAACACTCATCCAAATTGAAAAAACCTTCCGAGAAAAGATAAATGTCGCCAACAGGACTCAAACCTGCACCCTACTGATTGCCGGTCAGATGCTTTACCGTTGAGCTACGTAGGCTTATCGCAAACCCGCCAAGTTAATCAATATATACTAGTGTTTCATTCAATAATTACTGTTTTTTATTATATTTCACCTGTAAACAACCAACTTTATTAGTATGAGAAAGGCTTGTAACGGCTAAATCCCGCAATAGATGGCGTTGAGACAAATTATGTCTACATTTTATTGGTGAAAAATGCTTTAACTTGTCAAATATTTATTAATTGATAAACTAAAGTTTTTAAGACAAGATTTTTGAGCATAGCGCAAAGGGTAACAATTATTTTTATAAACAATAATTATGAGCCTGAAACACTCATCCAAATTGAAAAAACCTTCTGAGAAAAGATAAATGTCGCCGACAGGACTCGAACCTGCACTCTTCTGATTGCCGGTCAGATGCTCTACCGTTGAGCTACGTCGGCTTATCGCAAACCCGCCAAGTTAATCAATTTATACTAGTGTTTCATTCAATAATTACTGTTTTAATTATATATCACCTGTAAACAACCAACTTTATTAGTATGAGAAAGGCTTGTAACGGCTAAATCCCTCAATAGATGGCGTCGAGACAAATTATGTCTACATTTTTATTGGTGAAAAACGCTTTGACTTGTCAAATATTTATTAACTGATATCTAATACAGTGGTTTTAAACAAAGTAATTATTATAATTTCTTCAAAAGATTGGTATTCACTTTCGAGTCGAAAGTCGTATCTGGGACTGAAATATTTTTAGTTTCTGTCCTTTTGTCCGGTTTCATCTTTAATTTTAGGTTATGTTAATATTATTTTCTTCAATGATTAAATATTACGATGAGGTTTTTAAATCTCAATAAAAATAATTAATAATTAAAAATTATATAAGTATATTCCCAATTAGGAAAAGAGAAAACAAAAAAGTACAGGCTCTTTACAGTGAATGGCAAACATCAATATTAATGAAAAAAGTATTTTTTTAAGAAATTTGATTTAAATCAAATTTAATAATCTTATTTTTAAGTTGTGCAAATATTTTAGTTTTTAATAATGTGACAGCTGTTTCGGCGTTCAAGGCCGTTTTAAAACTGCGGTTGATCCACATTGCAACGACTTACTTATATTTACTCCCACCCAATTCTAATTTCGATAGCGTGTAAAATAAATATTTATCACCGATAAAATCGATTTAGTTAGAAAGTAATTAAACTTTTCTATTCTATGAAGTTTTAAAATTTATTATGTGTCTTCCCCGTATTTAAGCGACAATGTTTTCTTAATTGATTTGTTTAATGTATTACGGTATTGTGAACATACTGAGAAGTGGTGAATAAATTATTTTATTAACTTTATTAATTAACGTTATATTACGATCATTCGTTCGTTTGTTAATTTCCAATTGTGGAACTTAACGAAATTATTAAATTTGATTTCTAAAAAAATTAAATAGAGCTTTACGAATTAAATAGAAAACCAATAAATATAGAAAAAGTATATTAAAGAGGAAAAATTAACATCAAGGGTGAGTAATAGTCACTATGTAAGTAGTTGTAAAAGGAAGATGAAACTAAAATAAAAATAACAACAAAACATGTGTAGAAATACAACACAATATTATGGTTTATATTATATTAGTGATAAAAATTGTTAAAAACTTCTAATGTATTTTTTTTTTTTATATTTGCGATGAATGAAAATATCAATAGAACTGAATTCGTTTCCGAGCCTATATAACCATAGAACTGGGGAATGAATGACATACTTTTTTACGACGAATTAATATAGAACAACGGAAGTCTCCTGTTAGTATTTGGTACTCGAGACGTTATCACCTTTGTTAAGTCAGCTGCACCCATTGAGCCATTATCTAATTTGTATAATCGTACCAATTTGCTCGTGGTTCTTCTGCAAGATAAGTTGGTAAAATCAAGTAATTTCATTGAATTAATTTGTTCAATGGGTATGGATAGTTTGAAAATGATGAACATTAAAAAATTGTGTTGAATTCTCTCAATTTTTAATTGATGTGCTCTATAGTATTGGGACCAAATTTTCGATTTGTATTCGAAATTTCTTCTTACTAAGGCAGTGAAGAGAAACTTAATAGAAAAGAGCAACGTAAAATCTTTTACCGTTTAATAAATACCAGACATTTCACATAGCCTTTTTTTTCCTTACTGATATGTGGGACATAATATGTTAATTTTTCATCGAACAAGATACCTAGATATTTTTTGAAATTAGAAACCTTTTCAAGAGCAATTTTATTGATACTATAATAAGATGTTTTAATCGAACATCAGACATTTTATGGGTTTGAATGATAAAGACTTGACTGCGATAGATGACTTTACTTTATCCCTGATCCAAACGAATACAGGCATACCACAAGGTTCTCTGATGTCACCCTTGTTATTGATGTGACAAATTGACGTCCTTGTTGGACCTATTCAGATGCCTGTTTGAAAATGTTTATATCTTAAGGACTAGCCTCTCGTACCTAAAATTATATATTGGCATACTTTATTTAATGTACGTTAATTTTCTAGAAAGTTCACACTAAGAGAGCTTCAGACCATTTTGAGGCGCGGATAATGCTGCTCATGGGCCTATTTTAATGTTGATTGCACTCATAAATAATTTTCTTTTGTGCATTTTTAAAAATATTTTTTTATGTGAATACCGCACAAGAGTCCCAACTGCTCCCAACCATCTGGAGCCAGTAAGACTATGGCATCCCCAATGGGGGAATGTTGTGAGGCTGAAAGTATTGGGGAGGGGAAGAAGAAGGATAATAGGAAGGTGGAGAAATACCTGGCTATACAGATCTAGTCACCAAACACGGCTAAAAGCCATTTCAAGCTGCATTTCAATTCTGAATGATAGTTTTTCATCAGGGCGATACTGAGAGTATCTCTCACTCTGCAACGTGGGTAAATATAATATATATTATTTGTAAATGAATTAATTATGAAACAAATGAAATAAAATTGACTAAATTTACTTGCGCACGCCGGGATTTGAACTCACGACCTTCGGATTCGTACTCGAGAGCCTTACCCCTCGACCACGGATATATAAAGTCAATATTAATATTCCTGCAGAACTTTTACTTTTTTGTATGACGAGCAACCCTAATAATAATACTACATTAATACTGATAGTTTTTTGGTAACATGTTCAGGTATTTCTAGTTTCTGTAAAAAAAATATGTTTAACAAGTGTTTAACACAATTATGAGAGCAATACAATAATCTCACTGCAAATTTTTTATGCTCCACATCCCATCACATCCCATCGGACCGGGAAGTATTATTTATTCTTGGGCCAAATTCTTTCTGTCATCGGCTGAAGACGACAAGACAATTATTTTTTTTATGATGATAAATTCCGACTGACCTCTTTTTAAGTAAAGGTTGAAAATAGTAATCAAGTTTTATTTCATTTAAGGTCTTGCCACGAAATTAAATTACGCCCATTGTTTTTAAAAGTTTGACGAGGATATTTTATTAAAAAAAATTTCAATAAAAAGAAAAATTCTCAGTTAACGGCGCATGTTGGGATAAATCTTTTCACTTTTTTTCCATTTTTTAGTACATCTTTATTGAAACCAGACACGTGTAATGTGTAGTAATGTCCAATGTAATAACGGGAATTGTATGAACGGAACGACCTAGATAAAAATCCTGTTGTTGTTCTAGTTGATCCATTAAATACGAAGATCGACATGGCTGCAGTGCTTCAAGAAGTTCTGCAGCGAATGGTTGCTGACTGTTCAGTCAGCCGCACAACATTACTTATAAAGAATGAAGAGGATACTTGTTTTAGAGATTTTTTAAAAAAAAGTTGTAATATTTACATTTGATTAAAAATCTTTTTTTACTTCTTTTATTTTTATTTAAGTGTAGAGATTTAATGTAACTTTAACTTCTTGTAATTTCTATAGGAACTGCTGAAAACCAGCTGCACTGGAATGTATAATAGCTGAACTGTGACCTTTTTATAAATTACTGAAACTGTATGACGAAATTCTCAGTGATGTTAGTGTTGGCTTTAGGAAAGTAACCTTGTCTATTGATGGTAACAAATATGACGGTCTCCTTGATTGTATACCTCCTTGATATCTGCTATATTTATGCTATTTTGGTCTTTCTTACATTGTCTATTGAACAAATATGATGGTCCCCTTGATAGCATATGTCCTTGAAAGCTGCGAGTATCTTCAAAATTATTTAAGTGCTATCATTATATTAAGTCTATCCTCACTGTAACAAAACTGTACTACCGTTTTTTATTTTTATTCTTTTTATTTCTCAATTTGTTTAATACTTGCTGATACTTTGATATTTTCATAATATTATTTAAATCAATATTATGTAATTGGACTCTAGTATCTCTATAACAAAACTGTTACACTGTTTTCATATTTAATATATATATTTTTTAACTTGTGTACGTTGATCACAACATGCATGCACCTATATTATTATATTATTGATCTACATTTGTATGATGATTGTTATTTACTGTTGGATTATATAATATTATTGAACTAAACTCCCGCTGACAAGCTACTCGCTGTGGCTTAGCGGGTACAAGTTCCCATTGTATTTAATTAATATTATTAATTTTAAAAAAAAAATGCAATACGAAAAAAATTAATGTTTAAAACAACAACTTATTTAAAATGAATGTTTTTATTATTTCTTCAATAGATGTAAAGTAATTAGGGGAGCTTCGTTTACGAAACATGTTGATATTTATAATTGTATTAAATAGTGGTTTTTGCAAATCATTTCTAATTCATGTTTTTTTTAATATTATTATTATTACTATTATATGTAAAGTGCTAACCAAACACATAACGGGTTACGAAAGCCGTCCAAGTGATCACTGCGAGCGCTTTTGTGTTCGTGTTAAAAACCGATAGGCGATGAATCAGCGCGATCGTCGCCACGAGCATTACATGTAATGTTTGCTATGCCTTCCATACGAAGAATTCGCGTTACATTACTTGACACATTACGTTACACATTATCCGCGTCTGGTCATGGAATTACGATCATTATCACTGGTAGACTAATCATACTAATAATACTTATAGAGTGGAAGATACTCTCAGTATCGCCCTGGTGAAAGACCACCATTCAAAATTGAAACGTTGGTTGATATGGCTTTTAGCCGTGTTTGGTGACCAGTTCTGAATAGCCAGGTATTTCCCCACCTTCCTCTTCCCCTTCTCCTTCTCCTGCCCACTATCTTCAGCCTCACATCATTCCCTAATTGGGGATGCCATAGTCTCACTAGCCCCAGACGGTTGGGAGCAGTTGGAATTCTTGTGCGGTATTCATATTAAAAAAATGCCAATAGATACACAACACACACTAGAATCAATATAATATATGGTAATACCGCTGTATCACAGGACTACGAGTTATTTTCGGATAGTTGTCGAGGGATCGAATCGCAATACTTTGGATTGGGTATTAAGATTTTGCTACGTTAACTTCAATGTTAAATCTCTAAAAATAGACAAAGGATATTACTTATTTCAGAGAAGTTTTGAAATTAACGCTCAACTTGAATTTACGGTCTCTAAAAGATATATCAAAAGATTTTTTAAGGCTGTCCAAAGGCGTCCTGGAAAAATGCCAACGAAAGAAGTTGCCTAAAGTTACTGCAGACAATTAATAAACGCGGACAGGATCGACTTGCCACCGGGTCCACGAGGTTCCTGCTAGCCCCCGTCACGTGCTGGTGGAGCAAAATAAAGTCTTTGTGGACAGGAATGTGTGCCGTGTTCGTGACTTTATTGGCCTTATAATGTGTTCCAAGTGCCAAATGATCGGACAATCCTTCAAGCTTTGGAAGAACCAGCAGAGATTTGAACACCATTCACGTGGAGGTAATTTTCACATCCAAAAGCTGCGGCTAAGCCAATCTGTGTTACCTGTACCAGGTTTGGCAAGTCTGCTGCACATCCGACTGGAGACAAGGACACCCGGCTTAGAAAGCTGCTATATTCAGGGACTTTGGGACCATCAAATATGGCGTCTAAATTGTTTTGAAAGTGCAGAATTAACAGCATTATATAAATCGATTGTGCGAAGTATTTTGGAATACGCATCCCCTATTTGGTCTCCTAATTATGATATTCATGATTACGGAATCAAATCCACACAAAGAGAATGAGCCCGTGTGATTGCATCTCGTGAAGGTTTATCTGATAAATTTGAAACATAAAATGATCGAATTTCGTACTATAACTACAATTTCTCTGTCATTTATTCTATATTTAATAATGTTATAATTAATTTCTACAATTGGAAATTAATAAACGAACGAATTATTCTAAGTTAGCATTAATTAATAACCTAACCTAACCTAACCTAACGTAGCATTAATAAATAATGTAAGGAAAATTATTTATTCACCACTTCTCAGTATGTTCACACTACTATAACAATATAACACATTTAAATAGATCAATTAAGAAAATAGTGTCATTTAAATTCGGGAAAACACATTATAAATGTAAAAACTTCACATAATAGAAAAGTTTAATTATTATATAACTAAATCGGTTTTACCGGAAACGTGGATTAACCACAATTTGAAAATAGCCTTGAACGCCGAAACAGCTGTCACAATCTAAAAACTAAATAATAACATTATTAAATTTGATTCACATTAAATTACAAAAACAACGAAAAAGGAACCAAATGTTTGAAATAAAAAGACACGTATGTATTTTAAGTTTTGTCTTGACACAATTTTATCATAAGCATGAAATACAAGATGAACTCAAGTGTAGTATCATCAGACCTATTTACAAAAGTGGGAAACAAATTGATAAAGATAACTATAGACTGATTAGTATATTACCCCTTACAGAGAAGATTATTGAAAAATATTTGTCTTTAATATAACTAAATATTTGGAGTGCTTTCTTCAATTCATATGGTTTTCGATCAACTTCTCGATTATCATACCTTTCTGTTTCCAAAAGTGTTGACTATAACACTGAAACGGAAATGGAAACCTCATGAGCGTCACGATGTGTCATGTTTTGTAAAATTAGTCATGAAAACGAGGTTGTTACTAAATAATTTATGTCTTTTCTTAGGTACCCAACTTTGTACGTCTTTTGTCTCCAGCGTTAACGCATGCTGATTCTTTTCTTTTAACCTCAGACTGTAGATACGCTCGTGACTGCAAATTAAATTGTAGTTTGTCAATAGGATATGTTTTTATATTTTGTGACAAGAAAAATAAGAGCTACGTTGATTGAGAAGCGGCAAAGTGATTTATAATATGATCATACTGGTTGGTAGACGGTTTGGAACAAGTGAATAAAAACTTTGAAAAAATATTGCATTAAAGAGAAAAATTTTCCTTTCGCTAAACGATAATGAAATTTATTAAATTACATAACGTATTTAATATAGCTTTATTAGTTGGGTTCAATCAAACTGTTCTTATAGCTGGACATAGTACTAAAGTCTTTTTGTGAAAATATTAAAATTCCTGGGAAATATTCGATCATGTAAATAACGTAAATTTATTTCTTTGTGTCATATGGCGATTTAGAATAGACCCAAACCTTTTAGCAATATTTCACGTAAACAAAATGTTTGGGTTTTGGATGTTTTTTATAGTATTTGTTATCAGATTATTGGGTAGGCCTTTCATGTTTTACGTGGTACACCCAAAAGCTTATGGCAAAATATAAAGTGCTTATTCGCGCGTTGTTTGACGGAGCCTCAGCACACACGTTTAATGGAAAAATGCTGATATATTTTGAAAAGGATTTAAAATGTACAAAATTTTCTCGTCACTCCGTTAATCGAGAAGATATAATTCAACACTCCCTTTCAGAAGGGGGTAAAACACTATACCCAAACGAGAGTTTTGTAAGATATTTGAGTTGTTTCTTTTTACGTCACATATTCTATAATTTAGGAAAACCTTTAAAAGTTATCTCGAAAAAAACCCTTACTCTTTTGTTAAGATATTAGATGAAAATTATGAAATTTTGAGAAATTTACTCTGTCCTCTCCCTTGCACTAGTTAAAAAAATCGTTGCCGAAAACAACCCGTGAATTTTAACGGGAAGGACTAGAAAATATATGTATCTATCACGCTCACTCTCGTTTGCTGTTTTGCAATTTTTAATGATTGACTGCTGGTGGAGATGGGTGACGTCTGGTTAAAACAGTGGTAACTAATATCTGAGTGTTTCCTGGAAGGGGCAAAAGGAATATATTAATATTAAGATTCACTGTCGTTAAGGAAAATTTTTGAGAGACACCCTTAAGATCATACTTTAATTTTTTTTTATCTTCAGGTAGGTAAAGGTTAACCAAACAAAAAACAGTTTTGGTATACAGGTATTTGAAGTAGTTTGCGAGGTCAGTGAAAGGAAAATAAAAAGTATAATGATTGCGGTTTGATATCAATATATTTACTAATATTTTCCTTTCTCGTAACGACTATTTAGTGTATATATCTTTGCATTGCAGGTATTTCATTAAAATGATGGATTTAGGGCGAGAGAGCCATCGGAGAGTTATTATTTATTAATTCAAAATAATGATAGTATTATTACGCAATACGATTAACATATTGTTTTAAATAGAAAAATATTTATTAATTATTTTACAAATTTACATAGGCTTAGCATTTATCAAAATATTACCAGAAATGTTACTTATTCTGACCGTCCCATTGTAAGTTTTACAAAATATTTCAAATAAAAATGTTCATGAAAAAATTAAACTACACACTGTTTTTTTTTTTAAATTTATCTTATCGACAAGTTACAGAAAAACCTTCGAAGCATTTTTTAAAGATATTCATATTTTTAAACGTTTTTGTAAAACATGTGTAGAATGGTCAGAAATGTGTAATGTTTCTGATAAATGCTAAGCCCATGCAAATTTAAAAAAAAAAACCTAATAAATATTTTTCTCTTTAAAAACACCATGTTTATCGTATTGCACAATAATATTATCATTATTTTGAATTAATAAATAATAACTCTCCGACGTCCCTCTCCCCGCTAATGGTAAATCTGATCTCAGTACCAAACAATCTATATATATATATATATATATAAAGGAATGTTTGTCTGTCTGACTGTCCTCGAATTTTTCGAAAATTACTCTACCTGTTTCGCTGTAAATAGCGCAGTTTGTTCTTATTAGTGATGAAAAGATTTGGAGAGTAGATTGAATGAAGTCCAATATGGAAAATTATTGTTATGACGTTTTAAAATTAGAATTAAAGACATTGAACCCGCCATGTTGTATTGAAGTTAGCCCATATATATATATATATATACCACTTTGGTTAGCCACAGATTACACATTTGAAAGAAGGAAGTCTGTTTGGATAGAATATTTTCAAAACAGAAAACACAAGTAGGTATCTACTTAAGAACTTTATTAGTTAAATATTTTTTGAAAAGATTCATTATTGCTTTGTTAGAGATCGTCACTAGGCATTACTTTCACTGTCAAATCAATTATGGCACCCTTAATAAATTTATTCAAAAACAAATGATCCCGAGCAAAGCCGTTTGAAATGAACATAACATTTGTAAGACTATCACATTTCATTTTTCTATCATTTTTTAAAATTCATTCTTCTCACTTAAAAGGATTCCCCGCCGGTGAATATTAAATATTGCCGTTGAAAGCTCTATGCTGTTCAGTAGGGTGTGAAATATTTTTCAGAAATGAACATATTTTCCTCCCGGTATGTAGGCTGGGAGCTGTTCTGAGAAATCGGTCTCTATCAATGGCAGACTAGCTCTCACATTTATGTCAAATCATGTGTATTTATCCGGGCTTAAGGGTCTTCGATATTCAGAAAGCTGGAATATTCTTGGCCGAAATGCAGAAAAACCAAATCCGTGCAGCCCAAAATCTCAAAGGTTCAGCTTCAACTACAATATTGAATATCATCAAAAGATTTGCAGTCACAGAAGCAAAGCTCCCTTAATCAGGATAAAATTATACTATATTTATTATATTAGTAATGATGTCACAAAATCGTAATTAAGAATAACTTTATTTACACCATTTTTAAATACATAAATATCAACGTATTTATACATTTATAGTATACTGTTTATCCTGACGAGGAAAGCTTTGCTTTCGAAACATGTTGATTTTTGTATTTAAAAAAGCGGTATAAACAAAGTTTTTTTATTTATCTATTTTTCAATATGAAATCTCATTTATTACGCACAGGCATTTTTTTATAAATAAATTAGATATATGTTTTCAGTCTTGCGTACCGATCCAAACCTAAGAAATTACACATAGTTCAAAACGTATTCAAGGGAACATTGTGTTATCACTAACCATCACGCCGTTTCCCTGCAGGGTGAATTAAGGGTAATTAACATTGTGCTATGTAATGCATATTAATAATATAATAATAATAATAATAATACTGCGCTATTATCTAATTTATTTTTTTATAAATAAATTAGATATATGTTTTCAGTCTTGCGTACCGATACAAACCTAAGAAATCACACATAGTTCATAACGTATTCAAGGGAACATTGTGTTATTACTAACCATCACGCCGTTTCCCTGCAGGGGTAATTAACATTGTGCTATATAATGCATATTAATAATATAGTAATAATAATAATACTTATATGTTTTCAGTCTTGCGTACCGATACAAACCTAAGAAATCACACATAGTTCATAACGTATTCAAGGGAACATTGTGTTATCACTAACCATCACGCCGTTTCCCTGCCACGCCGTTTCCCTGCAGGGGTAATTAAGGGTAATTAACATTGTGCTATATAATGCATATTAATAATAATAATACTTATATGTTTTCAGTCTTGCGTACCGATACAAACCTAAGAAATCACACATAGTTCATAACGTATTCAAGGGAACATTGTGTTATCACTAACCATCACGCCGTTTCCCTGCCACGCCGTTTCCCTGCAGGGGTAATTAAGGGTAATTAACATTGTGCTATATAATGCATATTAATAATATAATAATAATAATAATACTGTTTTATTATCTAATTTATTTTTATAACAAAATAACAAATAATATCCGTGTTGAGGATTTCGTTAACAAAATATGAAATTAAATAAAATTAGATTGATGTTCTTGATGAAAAAATAATTAAGGTAAGATGAGGTGTTTTAAGTGCAATTGGGTGGTTTCGGCGTTAGTCGGTGTCGGTGGTGTTAATATGATTTTTATTTCAGATCTCTTGTCTAACATGGCCAGTGTTATGTTTGATTTTTATATTTATTATGGTTATTATAATTTTTGAAGGATAGTGGGATTTTGTTATAGAGTTTAGTACCATAGTATTTATTGTCCAAATATTGTGTTTGTGGTTCCTCGTTGTACGTGTTTTTGACTCTGAGATCTAGTGTTTCAGATATTTTATTAATATTTTATTTTATTTGGATATGTGTGATTGTTATTATTTCTTGTTACTATTACTGAATAACAAATTTGCGTGGCGATCCATCCTCTCTGCCCACTCCCGCGGTGACACGGCGTGCGTTAACAAATAAATGAAAATCAATCAATAAAAGACTAATTACTTTAAAAATTACTTAGATATTTTTAAGCTGTGATTTATCCACATTCCAAATTCACCACTAACAGGATTTACATATTGGCATAGTTTGTAAAGATATGAATAGATTTTTATCAATTTTCTCCGCCATAAATCTTTTTTTCAAGTTATAAATTCCGAGACATTTACGTCCAAGCTATTTCTCCAAACTTCCCGGCGATCCTTTCTTCCAATCAGAAGGGTAAATTGCCGACTTAAGAAGGATTTTTTTCAAATTCTTTCCATACAATTCAAAGTTTAGATGAGACAAGGTACTTTATTCAAAATACTTTTGTTTTTGTTTTTTTTTTTTAAGTAGCCGTTATAAACATTTAAAAATAATATAAAAATAACGTTTTATGTAATCTTTGTGAATGTTAATAATAACGATGAAGAAATTATTTGGCATTATTCAATTTTTTATTCTTATTATTAAAAATAAATAAAATTCAGTCACCATTTTTTAAATTTTTTTATATGAATACCGCACGAGAGTCCCAACTGTTCCTAACCGTCTGGAACCAGTGAGACTATGACATTCCCAATTGAGGAATGTTGTGAGGCTGAAGGTATTGGGGAGGGGAAGAAGAAGGGGAAGAGGGAGGTGGGGAAATACCTGGCTATTCAGATCTGGTCACCAAACACGGCTAAGAGCCATTTCAAGTAACGTTTCAATTCTGAATGGTGGTCTTTCACCAGGGCGATACTGAGAATATCTTCCGCTCTGGAACGTGCGCAAATATACTATATATTATTTTTAAATAAATTAATTGTGAAACAAGACAAATTAATTAAATAAAATTTACTTGCGCACGCCGGGATTTGTCCCGCGACCTTCGGATTCGTAGTCGAGAGCCTTACCCCTCAACCATGGAGGCCGTCAAACATACAAGGGTAAAGCCATTTCTAGCAACGTTTCGAATCTAAATGGTGGTTTTTCACCAGGGCGATACTGACAGCATCTACCAATCTCGAACGTGCCCCCAAAAATATACTTCATATTATTTTTAATGAATCAATCGTAAAATAACACAAATTAATCAATTGTATTTTACTTGAGTAAGCCGGGATTTTGATCCGCGACCTCCGGATTCGTAGCCACGGATCGTAACCAATCAACCACGGAGACCGTAAAATTCTCGGATTCTAGAATCATTCTCGGATTATGAAAAAAAAGTGGTTTTATTTTAATTTATAATTCCTGTATGCAGTAATACTTATTTTTAGATTAACGGGAATTAAGTGGGACGTCGGAGAGTTATTATTTATCAATTCAAAATAATTATAATATTATTGTGCAATACCATAAACATGGTGTTTTTAAAAAGAAAAATATTCATTACGTTTTTTTTATAATTTGCATGGGCTTAGCATTTATCAAAATATAAACAGAAATATTACACATTTCTGACCGTTCTACGCATGTATTACAAAAGCATTTAAAAAGTTGAATATCCTTAAAAAATGCAGTGAAGGTTTTTCTGTAACTTTCGATAACATAATTTTTTTAAAAAAGAACAGTGTGGTTTAATTGGTTTATGAACACTACGTAACTTTATGCTTTTTTTTAATGCGGATTATAAATCTTTGGTTATGTTTATTTACAAAAATCGCAACGATAAGGAATAAAAATACCCTTCTCCACTGTAAAAATCGTATTTTTATTTTAAATATTTTGTAAAACATACAATGGGACGGTCAGAAAAAGTCATATATTTCTGATTAGATTTTGATAAATACTAAGCCTGTGTAAATTTATTAAATATTTAATAAATATTTTTCTATTTAAAAACATTATGTTTATCGTATGGCGTAATATTGTTTTGAATTAATAAATAATAACTCTCCAACCTCCCTCTCGCCCTTAAAGAAACTATTTATTAACGTACGCATCATTCATATGGTCTACATCAAATACAAAATGACTAGAAACATTCCAGAATGCATTGCTCCGACGATTTTTCAAAAGTCCCTGGTTCGTCAAGAATAGCATAATTAACACGGACTCGAAAATTCCTCCACTCCGAAAACATGTCATAGATTTAGCCGAAACATTTTACTCCAAATTAAAATCGAACTCGATTCCCTCCATCTCCAACCTCAGCCGCTCTACCCCTAGCACCGACCCCTCCGTTTCCACCCAAATTCCATCTTATACCTCCATTACCTCAGTGATTTTGCTTAAATATATTATTGCTATCAATAAATGCTGCTAGCACATAGAACAAATAAATAAAAGCCCCACAGTACCAATAGGCAGCCCACTCACTGGGTAGAGAAGATTATCTCCACATTTATGCACCTCTATCCACAGTCGATACAGGAAGAGGTAGAAATGTTTCATGGCACTGTGCACAAAAATTTTGCAATACGATATATATACGAAGCAAGATTTTTTATTATTATAACCACATAAAAAGTTTTATTTGACAATATTATAAGGTTCTTGTTTATGATATACTAGGGCTATCTACTTTATTAAAATATTGACATCAATGAAGCAATAAAATATACCCAATATGAGGGATTACAATCTTAACCTTACTTAATGTAATCTTTATGATCTGTATTATAAATATGTCAATAATTAACTTGCGCTCAAGCAGGATTATATTTGATATGTGGGCGGACTAACAGATGACAGTTAGAATATGAACTTCATTCAATGGGTCCTTGTTTGAGAAACCGAAATAGAGGTCGCCTATAGAGCTGACAGCTTAGAGAGGAAAATTGGATTCGATGGTTAAGATACTAAGTCCAAAGTTTTACGCCGAAAGGCCGAATAAAAGATGCTGAAGTTATGTTAGGTATGAATTTAAGTTAGGTTAGATGAAGTTAAGTTAGGTTAGAGAACCATTTCTTGTACCAACATTAGTTATTTAAAGAGTATTTAAAATAATTAATTAATAAGTAATTGTTATTTATTTTCAATTTAATAAATTGATAGAATGATCCGTGTTTTAATTATAATTTATAATAAGAAAATATCAGGATACTTTTATATCTGCAAGTACATGTTCTTATTAACTATTATTACGACTTTGAAAGCCGAAACAGCTGTCAAAATAATAAAAACTATTTTATTTACAGAACTTAATAAAAACATGAATAAATTTATATTAAAAATAATTAAATAAAATGGATAAATGAATTAAAAAATATGCTTTCTATTCACCACTTTATAAATATACACAGATATCTACATGTTTCGAAAGCGAATATTTCTTCATCAGGAATATATAGAAGACTAAAAATAATAATAATAATATTTGTCTATACTTGACATTCTTATTTTTAGTATTCTATATATTCCTGATGAAGAAAGCATCGCTATCGAAACATGTCGGTATCTGTGAATATTAATAAGTGGTGAATGCAATATTTAATTCATTTATTAAAAATGACACCATAAAGTGAACACCAATATTTTGAAGATATTATAAATAAAATGGAGTTCTACGAATTAAACATAACAATAATTAATTTACTTTAATATAAAAATATTAACATGTTTCGAAAGCGATGCTTTCTTCATACACAATATGGACAAATGATAAACATAGAAAAGTAATAATTTAAGAATAGACAAATTGCAAACATAAACAAAAATAACAAGAAGTGATGAAAATAGGTAAGTAATTAATTAATAACGTCATAATTATTGAAAAATTTAAAAAAATACATAATGTTTATTTTATTAATACAAATAAAAACAAGAAAATAACAATTTAAATAAAACACAAACATTCCCTGGTTATTAATATCTTGACAATATTAAATCACAGTAAGCGGAAAATATTGCCTTTGTCGTGATGGATGGCTTAGCCAGCCGAGAAATTGAACTCACGTTGCCTGGGTGGGACCCAGACGCAATGCCAACTCAGCCACTGACCGGTAAGAGAAACAAAAAGATTTTTTTTCGTTCTCTCTAACGAACTTATATGGGTTTATTTATTCTCTTATAAAATATAAAAAATAAAAAAAACTTTAGTACTATTCACTCATTTATATACCTTGAATTCTTCGCAGACTGGACTAACAAGGGATATAGAAATGGATATGACCCGGAGAACTTGCGCGAACAATGCTTTCGTTAAAGACATACGCCATAAAATGCCACCAGTGTTAGTCGAAATAACTTCCAGGGTTAATACCGCTTACTTCGTGTATTAAACCCCTTATTAGCAAACTTTAAAGTGTTTGTCACTAATGAATATTGTCATAATGATAAGTTATACAAAATTATTATTTACTTATCTACCTTAATTTACGCAAGTAAGCAAAATTCAAACGATATAATTTATTATATAATTGAAAATACACTTTGTATATACCACTTTACTTAAAATATATAAATATGTCTACATGTTTCGATAGCAATGCTATCATCTTCAGGAATAAATGAATACTAAAAAACAATTTCAAGTATAGAAAAATGATAAAAAATTTAAAACAATAATTTAAGAATATACAAAATATGAGCATAAACAAAATTAATTAAATTTAAGAGATAGCTATTTTTAAAAAATATTTGATTATTTATTAAATTTAATTCGCTATTAACACTTTTTCTTATTTCTAAAATTTCAAATTTATCTAATTGTAAACCAGTTGTATTTGTATGTAAAACTTTTAAACCTTTATTTATATCAAACGAATGATTGGTTTCTAAAATATGATTTGCAAATTCAGAATAGTTGTTATTATTTAAACATCTTAGGTGTTCCTTAACCCTAATACTGAAATTTCTACAAGTCTTTCCGATGTAAAATAGTTGCAATCATTACAAATCAATTTATATACTCCCGATTTATTCAAAATATTATCTTTATCTTTGTTATTATTTATTTTTTAAAAATAGCTATCTCTTAAATTTATTTTCATATTAATATTAATAATAATAATTTTTATTTATATTTCTAATTTAAATGTATTATTCAATGTTTTATAATTATTTTGTCATTAACATTTAGTATTATTAATATTTGATCTGTTACTTACCTACTTTAATTCATTTTTGTTTATGCTCATATTTTGTATATTCTTAAATTATTGTTTTAAATTTTTAATCATTTTTCTATACTTGAAATTATTTTTTAGTATTCATTTATTCCTGAAGATGATAGCATTGCTATAGTGCTATTTTGCTATGTAGAAATATTTATACATTTTAAGTAAAGTGGTATATACAAAGTGTATTTTCAATTATTTAATTAATAATGATGCCACAAAGTTATCAAGCATTTGAAGAAATTATGACATAATTTATTTTTTTAAATTTTTGATTAAGTTTCAAAGGGTCATCTATTCTCTGAATGGAAGACATTCATCTACAATTTTTATTTTAATAATAAAGTTTTTTATTATAGATCTGTGAGATTTGAAGAAATTATGACATAATTTATTTTTTTAAATTTTTGATTAAGTTTCAAAGGGTCATCTATTCTCTGAATGGAAGACATTCATCTACAATTTTTATTTTCATAATAAAGTTTTTTTATTATAGATCTGTGAGAATACGGGAAACTTTTTCACCGAAGGAAACTACTCGAATTTAAAAACTACCAATCTCAGATAAATTTGTGTTCCGAAAGTTTGATTAAAACGCTCAATAATGTAATATTTTCAGAGCGTTGGGTGAGCCCAGATTTTTGTTTGTGAATATTGCCGCAAGTCGAAATTATTTTCTCAGTGAACTTAGTAAATCCCGAAAACTTGCAATCAACAAAATTCATAATTTAACGGAAATATTTTTTTGATCGGTTTGAAAGGAGAAGACTTTTGATTCAATCATAATTCGATCTGCATCTCATGGTGAGAGAAAAAATGTGTTCGATGTAAAAACTCGTTAAGCATTTCGTGAAAGGGGTTTAGAAAATACGTACAGAAATAAATAGCCAAATTTATGAGAGTTTCTAAGCTCATACAAAGGGTCCTTAAACGGAAAATATTAATAAAACGTGAATCCCGCCGGTCACAAGTCAAGTATGAAAGGGAAAAGCTGATGAAAAACTTTGCTACATAATGCTTAAGTTTTCTTTTACGTCCTGGGCAGTAGGCACCCTTAGGTGACATATTGCGAGAAATTGGGGGAGATTTTGGCGATGGCGATTTATCTCTCATGGCGTGCTGTTGATGGGTCCGTTGCATGTTTTACTTTGTTTCAATCATATTTTCGTAAAAATAAGTAATTTCATCATTGAAGAATATAATATGATAACTAACAAACTAACTAACTAACCATCCTGCCGTTTCCCCCCAGGAATAGGCAGAGAGGACGGACCACCAAACAACTCGATCTTGGCATACATTTCTTGCTTCATTCACATTCATACAACGTCTCATACATTTTTTTCTGTTATTCCGACTTCTGACTCAAGTATTTGATTCACTTGATCGTGATATGTCTCCCTCAGACGTCTCCAGCTTCTTCTTTCATTCACATTCGCGGCATATATTCTCCTTACACCCGTTTCTTCGTTCATTCGCTCTACATGCCCGAACCATTATACCACAATATAATATAGAAAAAAGTTAACGGTTCCAACTGGAACGCGAACCCAGATCTTCTGTCTTACAATCTCCTATTGCGCTGTAGCATTGAGACCTAAGCATTTTTTGTCATTTTCATCTACTCCATTTTCACCTCGAGAATTATAAATAACATCCAGAGTTAATTTATCTTCCGTTTCTATTCCTTTTTCTATTTCATATTTCATGGAAATTTGTTAATATTGTCTTGTTCTATTATTAAATATTACAATGATTTTTATACTGTTCATCTCCAATAAATTGAATAATTAACGTATTTATGGTATACACAATATTGTAATATTTTCTATAGGTGCTATAGACTTGAGCTAACCTGAGACCTAGTACCTGAGTTACAGTTTTAATGGCGTTTTGCCTGTTGCAACCAACGCAACGGAGGTGAATGAATTATTTTACATATTCCCAAATGTATATTTGTAATTTAATTTTTACAAATTGACACTTTAATTTATTTTTCTTTATTATTCATATAATAACACACGCAGTTGAAACCACCACAGACTTGAAATGAACATCGGGGTGCCTACTTGTTCTTGCACGAGGGTGCGCATTATGCCTTGCACGAGGGTGCGCATGGTGCTTCTAGGGAAAATCTAAAGATGGCTGATATGGCACAGCCGAAATGTCGGTACGTCCGCATCCGGTACAAAAGTAGAAATAAATTATTAAAAGCTCTAGTCGAACACGTAATTTATAATTTCTTCAAAAGATTGATATTCACTTTGTGGCATCATTATTAATAAATTAATTAAAAATTACTTTGTAATCACCACTTTATTAATATATACATATCAACATGTTTCGAAAGTGATGCTTTTTTCATCAGGAATATATAGAATACTAAATGATAATAATGTCAAGTGTAGACAAATTATAAACATAAATAAAAATTGATTAAAGTAAAAATGTCAATAAAAATTTATTATAAAATTTGAATAACCAATTTATATTAGAAATTAAAAAAATAAATTATTTTTGTTATTAATACTAATATCAAAATAAATTGAAGAGAAAATTATTTACTTATTTTTTATTATAAATTATATTTAATTCACTATTAACACTTTTTCTGATTTACAAATGTTCAAATTTGTCTATGGTAATTCTAAGCCGGTTGTATTTTTACGTAAATTTTTAAACCTTTATTTATATCAAAAGAATGTTTGGTTTCTAAAATATGTTCGTCAAATTCAGAATAATTGTTATTTAAACACTTTAGCTACTAATTTAATACTGAAATTTCTAGAAGTCTTTACTATGCTAAAATAGTTGCACTCTTTACAAATTAATTTACGTACCCCCGATTTATTTAAAATATCATCGTTGTTTTCATTATTTAAATTTTTTTTTATTTTTATTATTTGCATAAAAAGCTGGTTGGACAGTATTTGGGATGTTTTAAATTATTAAATTTGATGTACTATTACACTGTTTACTAACACCATTTATAAATAAATTAAATAATTTATTTTTTTAACTCATCAGTTAATCTGGTAATTAAAAATAACTTCAAAATAATTTAACTTCACTTCCCAATCTTCCCGTTCTTATACACTTCTCCTTCCTACCTCCTGTAGCCCCAAAGAAAACGCAATTTAGGTTGCAATGAGAGCAAGTATTATTTAATAAAGTAAATACAAGCATCTATATTAAATAACTTTTCATGACCCATTCTATTCGTAATATTTGATACTTCCAGTCCTGTTCTGTTCTGTGTATTTCGAATAATAATTTGTGTAAACGTTAAAATTGATTGAAAAATAAACTTTTGCCGAAAAAACTTAAAATTAAGACAACGGAATTCAATTTAGACAAACACGTAGTCGGAAGGTACCCGTTAAAATAATAATTTCATTTCAGAGACAAAGGCGGAATGTTGAAAAAAGGCAAATAAAAGCTTTGATTTAAAGTTCACGCAAAATGCTTTGACTTAGGAAAAACACAATTTAAACATTTTATGAACGAAAATTTTTGTTTTTAAAATTAATAATGCTCAGGTATGTGCTATGTACATCACACGTAGACAACCGTAGGTAAATGTAAAAAATAAATTATACATAATTTCTTCAAATGATTGGTATTCACTTTGTGGCGCCTTTAATAATAATTTAATTAAAAAATACTTTTTAATCATCACATTATTAATATCATATATACACATCAACATGTTTCGAAAGCGAAGCTTTCCTCATCGGGACATACAGAATACTACGAGTAATTTAAGAAAATATAAGTTTAAGAAAAACGTTATGTTACGTTTATCCACAAATAACTGATGTTAGTTAACAGTGGAGAAAAACATGTTTTTTTTAAATAATAATACTTCAAATTCATTAATTAAAAACATCGCTAATACTATCCAACCAGCTTTTTATACTAATAATAAAGTAAAATATTATATTTTAAAAAACAAGGATAATATTTTTAGATAAATCGGTGGTACATAAATTACTTTGTAACGGTTGCAACTTTTTTATATAGGAAATAATTTGCCACCCATCTTTTGGAAGAACATCATGATTTTGAAATAAATGATGGTTTAAAATATATGGTATAATACATATATGGTAAATACACCCGGTTTACAATTAGACACATATGAAATTTGAAAATGTATAAATATTCTATTAAATATATTTAATGATAAAATATTTTTTTAAATAGATCTTGAATTTATTTTCATATTAATATTAAAAACATTTTTTTTCTTTTCTTAATATATAATAGAGACTTGTTATTCAATGTTTTATAATATTTTTTAGAAACGTTTTCATTAATTACTTAGTTAATTAATCAATTTTTTTAATGTTTATAATTTATCTACTCTTAAATTATTATATTCCATGTTTGTCATTTGTCTATAATTGACATTATTCTTTTTTCGTATTCTGTATGTCCTCATGAAGATAGCTTCGCTTTTCGAAACGTCTTG